>OY720443.1:7533851-7583040 GCA_963082915.1 Dolichopus griseipennis | reverse complement strand
AATAAAGAATTAATCAATTAAATTTTGAATACACAATATATATAAAGAGAAATTTATAGAACTATTACTTAATAAGTGGATTGGTCACATTCTAAGTCGGCCAATAACACCAGCGGCACGCCAAGCCCTAGATAAGAACGCACACGGAAGGAGAAATGTGGGAATATCAAGAACAACTTGGAGGAGAACAGTCCAGAGAGAATGTGACCTATCGGGAAAAACCTGGTCAGAAATAAAGAGACTAGGATTAAATAGGGATAGTTGGAGAGACTATGTGGAAGTCCTATATTCCCTAAAGGAATAATAAGAAAAAAATTTAATAAGCTTAGAAACCTGCATTAGTGCCACATGTTTAAAAAAACTTTTTTGTCGATATTGATGAATAAATGAGTCTATGAGGTTGTGTGACAAACTTTAAAAGATATATAATGGAGGTGCAGAATGAATCTGATTTCTATAAAAATATGGAAGGACTTAATCTATATTCTAATGTATATATATTGTAGTTGGCATTATGATAAATATATGTTATAACATATATTTTAATGTCAAATGATATTATGATATATGTATGTTTAACGATCATTGTACGGTATAAAAAAAAAATATTTTTTTTTCGAATATATATTGAAACTCTGAAGTTTGAATTAATTCGTCTCTACTATTCAATATTGAAGTCCTTTTCCAAAAAAATTTTAATTTATAACAAAACCTTAAATCACAAGTTCCCAAATTACAAAATCCCAAACTGTTTAATTTTAAATAAAATTTTTTTTAAAACTAACCCCGATAAACATATGATTAATTTCTAGATTTTCTAACCCATTATAAATCCTTCCTAAATTATATATACGAATACATATTCTGGAGAAATTATGTAATTCCGATTTTGTAACCAAGTTTAAATTCCATTTTAATTTACAATCTGACATATACATGTATACATATATATTTTGTAAAATTCATATAATTCTTATTTTAAATCCAACTCTAAGAAAATTTCTAATTTACGACCTCGTATATAAATATTCTGGAAAAAGTGGTATTCTTGATTTTGAATCTTACAAAAGTATTATGATTTTGACATGTATCCATGAAAAATATATAAATTTCTTTCAAAATTTTGACGTTTTTATATGCACAGAAAATCAATTCTGAAAATTAGTAATTTTTAGTTTTGAAATTTGGGATTATGTGATTTTAGGTTTTGAAATTTTGAGATTTTGTTACTTTGGAATTTTGATACGTCCCCTTTATGTTTATTTATAATTATGCGTTATTTAATAATTAAATATTTACATATTTTGTAAAAATTTGATAATTATTACTTAACATCATTTTTAGAACACCACTTGTCAAATATTTACATATATTAATTTAAAATGCAATAAACTTTTGATAAAAAAATTATTTACATAATTTTTATTTTATACTTTAATTTTTATACTCGTACAAACATAATATACTACGAAGGGTATACTAAATTTGTAATTACGTTTGTGATGCAGAGAGGGAAAAGGGTAGATATAGATTACCGTTGAATCGGCGGATCAGAAACGAAAAGTGAGTCGATCTAGCAATGTATGTCCTTCCGTCTGTCTGTGTGTCCGTACGGTAACTCAAAAGTTAAAGAAACAAGGATTCTGAAATTTTCAACAATTTGTTTTCATGCAAGAGCCATCATCGCTATTGAAATTCAGTGAGTTTGCACAACGAGTTCGTGTAATTGCCATATAATTTCTTTTTTTTATATGAAAATTACTCTTTTCCTAATGAATATTTGCTAAACCTAATTTAGTTGACCTAAATGACTTTATTTAATATATATTTATAGTATGTTCGAGCGGATATCCCATAGTTGACGTAGTCTACTCTACTACACTCTTCGTTGTTTTACTATAATTTGTTTATTTTTCAAAAAAATATTTATTAAAAATAATAAATTTGAATTTTACATTATTATTATTTTTTTTTTGTATTTTTTAAATAATATTTATTTGTAAACATAAATATTTAATAAATATTATAATTAATTTTTAATTATTTTTTTTTGTGTTTTATTTTCAGGTAATTAAATATGGACTTATTGTTAAGAGTATCAATTTTAAAAGGTATTTTAAATATTTAAAATAAATTAAATGTTAAAATGTTAATAGGTACATATTTAAATATGTATATATATATGTACATATATTTTGTGTATTTATATGTACAATTAATTTAATCTTATATTTAATTTGAAAATAGGATTAAAGGATTTTAAATATTGCAGTTGATTTCCAATTATATTATAATTTTAATTTATTTATATATATTTGTTTAACAAACTTTTTTTCCTAGCCTTTAGTTTAGATTCATTCCAAAATTTTTTTAAATGTTCTGTATGTTATGATTGTCAGATTGTTCCTTAAAATAATATCGTCTAATTATATATATGTATGTATTAAGATGTGAGGAGAATAGCAAAATCCTCTAAAATTTCAATTAAAGGATGAATTTTGGCACCAGCACATATACCAAGGAAAATATGACCTTCTTTAAGGTCAATAAGTCACAGGTATGGCTTAGCATTTGTATCTACAGATCTCCTAAATAAAGAAAAAGACATAATCAAGTAGGTCAATATTATTTGTCAGAGATCCGAACTGGTCACCTTTTTAATTTGAAATTTTAGATCCATAGAATGATGCTTAGTTTTATTATTTGAATTTGATCTTCTAGTTAGAATTCTTATTTTTTCACAATGGCTTGGATTGCATGCTAATGACTTTATTGATTGAAGTATAACATACAAAGGATTTACTTTTGATCAGATTTGCTAAAAA
This sequence comes from Dolichopus griseipennis, assembly GCA_963082915.1. Taxonomy (NCBI): domain Eukaryota; kingdom Metazoa; phylum Arthropoda; class Insecta; order Diptera; family Dolichopodidae; genus Dolichopus; species Dolichopus griseipennis. Next base: position 7,580,215 of record OY720443.1, on the reverse strand, counting down.
ATTAAAGTCGGCAACACTGGTTAAGTTGTATTTGAGACATGCTATTAATGACAGAAACTACTGTTCACGTTTTATTTTGAACCCGATTGGACCATTCTCATTTTACATATTATTTATTACATTATTAAGGTTTTTAATTTAATTTTTAAAAATTGTCTATCTCAATTGTTACTGAATTAAATATTTTTACATTTATATTTTTAAATACAATAAATTATAAATCTGAAAAATTGCTCACAAACCTATAAAATATCCAATTTTTTGAATATTTAATTTATTTGTGGAAAGTTTAAAATTACATGGTTAACCTACAAATTTAGGTTGATTTTTTTTTCAATTTTTACAGTAAATAGTTATTTATTATTTCAATATACTTTTGATTTACTCTGAATGTGATTTAGTTAGTACATACATGAACAACATTTTTATTAAATTTTACCTTAAAAATAATTTCATTGGAATTAAATTTCTAAAATAGTTGAAATAATTTGTATACTCGTATTTTGCAAATTAATTTTAGATTTACAAATTTAAAACAAAAAAAAAACATTACTGAAAAGTAATTTAATCAAAATTTATAAAATATACAATATTAAAAAGCAATGTACTTGTAAAAACAACATATATAATATACACTAATTGACAAATAATTTGACTTGAGTTTTTTTTTGTATATGAGTTACAGCCCTGGAATAAAATAAAATATTTGAAACAATGCCTTTTGTGCTTGCATTAATTGTAAACTGATCTTATCGTATGATAATATTCTTTAAGAGACGGAAATCAAAGACGATAATTGTTAAAATTCTGCTAATTGGTGGATCCCTTTCATAGATTTCATTATGTATTCAATCAAAAATCCTCAGATGACAATTTCAGAAATGGTGAAAAGTTCAAATTGGACATACCTAACTTCAAGGAACTTCTTTATTTTTTGATGAATTTATTAACGTTTAAAGGTGCAAATGGATTTAGAGGCTAGCGATTATGATAATGTAGTACTAAGCTATTACTACTAAGTTTCGTGTTTTAGTTCGTATACAGTTAGAAGACTGCCTCACATGATGCATCGGATTAAATTGCATCCGAAAGCCGGCGTAGTAGTTAGGAAGTTGGCCTGTCACAGAATTTTTTTTTATTCAAAATTTTATCGAAAATATCAATTTTTAAATGAGTTATACTTGATTACTTTTGGGGTGTGATACATTTTATTTATAACAAATGCATGAAACCATTCACTGACTGACTTCGTATCAAAAAGATGAAGCACTTCTAGTCGTGCTACAGATTTGATAAGTTGTATGGGGATTTAACTACTTAGATCCGAATGCCTTTATGTGGGTTACCATTCCAAAAAATTTTGTTTGAGGCCACGGTTCCAGGGCGCCTTGCTTTTGGTGAATCATTTGGGGTATCATTGAAAATCTATTAGTCAGCCTTACAACTTTTGTTGGGGATTTTGGTTCCAGGTTGCTTTGTTTGGGTGCTGACGTTGTTTTTTAAGCCCTTACTTTAAAAATCAACGATATATTTTTATGCGGGGTATCAATGGCGAACTCTAAAACATTTTTTTTTGGGGATTATGTAGATGATGGCTTAGGTAGTGTTTAGGCCCTTGTACTAGCAGTGTCAGCGCTGAACGCTTGAAATACAAGCACGCTTTACTACTTATATTATAAAGTAATTTAATATAATACAAAAAATTGCAAATGTAAATTATTAACATTTAATTTTTTGTAGTTTTTCATATATTTAGGTAATAAAACTAAAATAAATTTCGCTAATTTACTTAATTGAATGATTTATTTTCGAAATTTAGACTAAATTAAGTTTTCAATGTTTTTTGTCAGTTTTATTACAAATTTGTTAGGAAACAAAAATTTTGATTGAAGGAATTTTTATTTTAAATTGTGGTAGATTTGATAGTTCAAATTTAATTATATGATATTACTATTAGTTAAATTGATTAGGAATTTTTTTTTTGGATAATAACATTCTATTGGATCATAATTTTCTATTAGAAATGAATTATCTTATTTATAAACTAAATTTAGAAATGGGAGCTTATCAAAAACTTTAAAAGTTTGATGAACGGATATTTCTAGTTTCTAATGATGAAGTCCTTCACTTAATCAACTAAGCTTTTCTATTTTTTTTTTATTTCTTTTCCACTCCTTTAAGGAGTATAAGGCATTCACCAAGTTTATTTTAAACTTGGCTTCAGTTTCTTTTTAATCATAATATTCACTAAGCCGTTCATTACTCGGCTATAGCTATTGTATAAGGTTATGTAATATGAATGCACAAATGTTAACTTTGTGCGCCATCTATTATCTTACATAAAAATTATTTATATATATTTATTAAATCTTATTTACGATATAATTATACAATTTTACGATATTTTTTTATCAGATATGATCTGACCGAGGTTTGAACCCGAGACCTTCCGCATGAAAGACGGCGTCTTTACCACTACGCCATTGGTCAAATAAAGCTTTTCTATAGTAGCTACTTATTAGGATTTGTAAAATTTCCTGTTTTATCTGCCTCTGAAATCCTGCAGGACTCCATCCTGTTTCAGGAGCCAAAAATATGAATTGCTCCAGTTAATTAATAGTTTAGGTATAAATTGAATGAAGTATTGAGTTATTGGTGAGAAACCATTTCGTCTTGGCATTGGAAAACAAATTTAAAGGCTGTTTCAAATATAGGAAAGGTGATGCACTTAGACAGGACATGACAGGAATTGATTAACTTGGAGACAGCCAGAAATATACTTATAAATGTTTGCCACTTACATTTTCACAATCACAGTCTGAATAGGTACAAATAAATTCTAATAAACCCAAGTTAATAACAACTTCCATATGGGTATGCAAGAAGCTTTAATAATCGAATTTAAATTGATCGAATAATTGAATTTAAATTCAAGCGCCCGAAGCTTTAATAATCGAATTCAAATTTAAATGGCGCTGAAATAATTTTTACCGAGGAAATAAAGATTTAAATTGGATTCAAAATCTTTTATTTTATTTTTTGAAGTTTTGCTTCCAGCTACAAATAATTTCCAATGGCTTCCAATAATGCACAGGCTATACTCGTATTAAAGTTTTTATAGATTCAATTTTCACATGATAAAAACTTAATAATTTTTTTACAATAACGTTTTTTTACAAAAATAATGAATATTTAAATTCTGAAAATACAATAAATTTAATTGATATCAAACTATCTACTACTATTCAATCATTCATTCAATTAATATTTACTATATTGGTAAAAATTAAATTATAAAAAATTCAGATACTATTTCCGTGTATATACATTTTGGATATTTTATGGATTTTTACTGTATTTTGGCAGCTTTATCAAATGATTTTTTTATATTTTAACATTTTATTCAAATTCATGGAGTTCTTCGTTCTCTGAATGTCTGTTGTAATGGCAAAGAATGTAAGCATTCCAATTGAAACCCAAAACGGATACCTATATACGAGTATGTATATTTTACATAGATAAATACTAAAAAAAAATATATGTATAAAAAGTTTACATAATTTATCCAACTTTATTTTTTTATACATTTGTATTATTTTGAATTAAATATGATCTGAGGTTATGTCAAAGTGGCACGATTATCCAATAATCAAAGTGAATAAAAAACCCAAAATATAAAAAAAAAAATAGGAAATAAATGAAAAAAGAAAATAAATGTTAAATAAATTCTTTTTTCTATTATTATTATTGATTGTTTTTATTTCTGTTTTTTTTTCAATTTTCATGAAAAACTTTTATTATTAAATTTAGGTGTATACTGTGTTTAAAGGTGTACTTATTACTTAAAAATTAGGAGTCTTTTTAGAATGGCATTTAGGGGAAAGGGATGTGTAGTTTTCTAAATATTTTCCTAAAATAATAAACCAGAGGGTGCGGGACACTTTACAATAGTAGTAATATAATAGTCCAGCTCCAAAGAAAAAAACAATTTTTTAATATTTTAGAGTTGTGATCTTTTAATTTTCATTTAGATTTGGATTTTTTTCTTTTGGTTTTTTTTTACGTAATATTATTTTGTTCGTAATTTTGACAATTTCGAGATTTTAAATCATTCGGCATTGGTTTTCGAAATTTTTTTCTTCAAGATTTTTTTCAGTTAAGTTTCAAAAACCGTAAACCAAATTGTGAATCGCAGGTGAAGAAAAAGAACAAATCAGAACGTTATTTATTCACTCAAATGACAGAGTGAAATGAAACGGCTGGGTGGCACTAAGGTTGGAGTTCCGACCTTTCATGCCAAAGGCCCGGGTTCGAATTCGAGTGAAAGTGATAAACTTTTATCTGGTTTTCAACTCAATTCACTTCCATCCACGATTGTGTTCAAATTAATGGCTTAATCAATAATTAATAATTATATATCTTTAAGAAAAAATACATTAGTTTAAAGGTATAAACAAATAATTTAATTGAATAATATAATTCACAGATATAGAAGCCCATATAACTCTAATACAAAATTATTACAATTATTAATTTAAAAAACTTTTAAAGATTCCAAAAAAAAAAATTTAAATCCACTATTTATTTATTGAAAGTAATTCTTTTAAAATAATTTTTAATATAAAATTATAAAAACTTTAATTTTAGTTTAAACATAAACACGGAACTTAAATTCCACTCCATAGCTTATATTTCTTAAACAAGAATAATAAACATCAAAATGTTTTTAATTGTAAAATATTCACTTCAGAACCATATTTATGTTCCTTTAATAGAAGTAAATATTAAAATAATCAATTTTAACTTCATCTTAATAAAATAAAATAACTTTATAGCTCCGAATTGTTAAAATAATAGGAAAGAATAGTTATAGAGTCAATATGATTGGAAATTTATTATGAAAGTATCTAAAGTATAATAATTTCCAAATTTTATTATTATTCTTATATTATTCTCATGGGAGTTTTGAATAGAATTGGGAATTAGACAGATATAGAATTGAGAATGTAGATAATAGTAAATAATTCAAACACAATGATCAATTTTAGATTGAATTAAGAAGCAATTCTATAGAGTATTGTAAAAATATTTATGAAAATAATAAAAAAAATCCCAATTAACATAATTTAGTAGTATGAATTTTTTAGGTTCTTTTAGGAAAAACAACAACTTAGGAAGACAGTTTTACTGTGTTTAGAGCTAAACTTATATTCTGCTATTGGTTAGCATGTTCTCCGTAATTAAGATCTTTAGTTTGGTATTATATAGATATGAGGTGGGTTTCAAATTTATTTTATGTTTGTTGGGTAATTCCTTTGACAGGTACTGAAACTATTCATGCTAACTTTATGAATAGGAAATGTCATAATTACGACAGATATTATGAAAGGGTGAAGTTTTTCTCTTATTTATTAGGAAATATACCGTTATAATCGGTATATTAACAATTATTTAGGAATTCTATTAATGTGATTTTATTAAAAATCATTTTTTGAAAATATTGTTTATTGGGTTGTTTTTTTCGTCAAGAATTGTTTAACGGAATTCTGAGTTTTTTTGATGAAACATTTTCTAAATATTTTGTCCAAAAAAAACCAGCTTTATTTTCTATGAAGAGCAAAATGTATAATTCAATTTTTTAAAAATTTTATTGTTCTTGTTTTATTTATTTTTGTTGTTTTGCTACTATTGTTTATATTTATTATTATTTTGATTATTATTTTAATTTGCAATGAAAATTAAAAGGAATTGAAAATATGTACAGTCGAATAGTTTTTATTTTTGCTAAAAATAGATTCCACTTGAGTAATTTTTTTCATAAATGAAGTATCTTTAACATATTTTCTGAATAATATTGAAAGCATTCTGTTTTTAGTCATACTATACTTAATTAATTTCTTTATAACACTTTAGTTTTTAATTGGTAGTAAGTTTTTGGGGTTATATGTTATAAATATGTTGATTAATTTGGTTTGATTTAATTTGCAATGGCTTGCTGATAGCAGTTAGAAGAGACCTCGCAATCGAATGGACTAGGTTTTCAATGCCAGTGAATACTATATTATCTGGTTTTCGAAATGATTTAATTACTTTAATCTTTGAGCTATTTATATATATTTAGATATACTTTTAATAAGATAAATACTTTTACTTAAAAATATAACTCACAGATACAAAATAATGTAAAAATTTTAAATGAAATAAAACAATAGAATGAAAAATGGTGTTTGAATTGAAATCCAAGGCTTAACATGTAATCAAGCTTAGGTACTGCCTATTAATGTCATTGAAATCAAATCTAGTAATGACAATATATGAACTGCCATTGTAACTTTCGTTTTGTTCTATGCTGCATTAAGCTAGTAGAAGAAAAGAACATGAAATTTAAATTCCTGATTTTTTCTTTTAAAAAAGTATAGCTGTCAAATTTTTGAAGTATAATGCAAAACGTTTGCAATGTTAAAGTCACATTAGTATACAAATTAAGTATATTTTAATTAAAATATTAAATTTTTGGTTTTTTTATGATATTTAATTTAATTTTTAATATATAGAAAAGTTTGACAAAACATAAATAATTAATAAATTTAAAGTGTCAAAGTTAAAATTGATAAGCTGTCAAAGTTGAAATGCATCAAGAATGCAATGAAACTTTGATGGTTACTTTTGAAGTACCCAGCATTAATGCTTTAATGGCTAACGCACATAGTACTGAAGAGCTTACTAAGGTTCTTTACCATTCTTTGCTTTTTCAATACCATTCAATCTCAAACTTATGAAAGATGTCCTTAATATTTTTTTTTTGTCCTTATTACTCCTCTTGGGAGCATAGGATATCTACTAGGCATCTCCATCTGCTTTTTCTTATCGAGGCTCTGCCTTGTGTTTCGAATCGTTTTTTCCTTTTTCAATTAAGTAAATGATTGGTCTACTGTAATCTATCTACAAGATGTCGCTTCTTAATTTCTTCCCTAGTGTCATCTATCGGTCAAGTAGAGAAACCGTGTCATGTTGTTAGGTGCGTACTGCCATTGTAATTGCATATGACAGTTGCAATTACATTGTCGTTCAATTACATATAGGTTATTGTTTATTCAGTATTAATTATTAGATTATAGAGTATAGCTGGAAACACGATTATAGGTATATTTTTATATTATTTGTTACTAATTATTTATTATTATATTTTTAGGTATAGAATTATTATATTATAATTTATTATATATTAATTTATTATAATTATTAATTTTACTGGATATGGTATCTCCCACCAGGATTCGAACCCGGGACTGCCACAGTGTTTAAATTGCATGGTTGCGCTCTAACCACCGAGGCTACGGAGGAGTCCTTAATATTACCATGACTTAATTAAGATCATAATATCGTGATAAATCCAATATTAACTTCTAAACACCTTTTAAGAAAATATATATCAACATTTTGACAGCAATATTTGAGAGTTAATGCTATATTTTCAAGTTGTATTGTAATTGTGTCAAATTATATTCAACAAAAAAATAAAGTATTCATGTTTATATTAAAAAAGTTTGGAAATTGTAAATTTTTTAATAAACTTATTTTGAAATAAAATGGAAAATGAAAAACAAGTGAAATATGAATGGCGAATTCAAAAAAGCATTTGAGTTGTTCATTTTATTTATTTTTCTATTGTTTTTCATATTTAATCTTTTTGCTACTTCTCTTCAATATTGTTGCAATATTGAATCATGACAATGCTGCAGGATGCATAAAAACACAAATTCAACAAAAAAAAAGTTGGTTTAAGTAAATAGAGATTTGATTAAATTAGAAAGAGAAAAAAAAAACAAAATAAATATAGTAAGAGAAAGAAAGCTACTGTTTTCGAGTTTGAAAATGGCTACTGTTGAAAAGGTTAAGGTCTTAGTTGTTTTTGTTATTTTATATTTTTTTTTAATTCTATTTTTTATTATATTTGGATTTGGGTTATTTGACAATCAAAATATACAAAAAATTGAATATTTTTTTTTGAAAAATTGGAGTTTCATGATAGCTGAAAGGTAAATAATAATAATTTAATTTTTTTCAGGAGTTTTTAGATTTCTAGGAATATTGTATTAAACCAGAGTAGATTAAATGTTTTTTTTAAAATTCAGATATCGTGCTTATATCAAAATTTAGTTTTTTGTTTTAAGTAAATAATCCTTCAGGAGAAAAATCTTGATTAATAGAAAATAAACTAATTTAGATTTTGAGGCTTATTTTGATTTAAAATAAAAATATTGCATTAAGATATTTGTATTAAAAGATAAAAATTATAATAATTTTCAATTTAATTTATTAATGAAATTATTAAGGAATCCAAAGGCAATCGATCAGGTAGACTAAACCATTTTATTAATTTCATTATTTATTTTTCGCTCTAATCAACTTGGCGTATACAAAAAATTAAAAAACTTCAATTTTGTATATGACTTTGAATTATTATTTTTGTAAATTAAAGATTTTATCAAATTGGTATATAATGCATTGTTAAAGATGTATTGAAGTTTAATTTTTAGAATAAAAACTTAAAGTTTTTTAAAGCGTCTTATTGAATTCCACATACAATTTAAACATGAGATAGTACTAGGCCTTATAACATGTCGAAACGTCTTAGATTTTCAATAGTTACAATTCTATTTTTTCTTAATATTGTAAAATTTTGTATTTAAGTTATATGTGATTCTATATCTGTGAGTTATATTATTCAATTAAATTATTTGTTAACATTTTATTGTTATATTATGTACTTTTTATTAGAGATATATAATTATTAATTTTTGATTAAGCTATTATTTTAAACCCAATGGCGAATGATAGCTGAGTCCAGTCGAAAACCAAAAAATTTTTTTCACTTTCCCTAGGATTCGAACTCGGGACATTTGCATGAAAGATCGGCATTCAACCACTGAGCCAACCAGCCGTTATTGTGTGAAGTATCTGACTAATGGCGTAGTGGTTAATACGTTGACCTTTCAATTGGGAGGTTTAAATTCCGGTCAGATAATACCTAATTGCATTCGAATTTGAAACTAAATTCCAGTACTGTTTTCCATTGAGTTGATATTAGTGGCAACATTTAGTTTAAGTTATCAAATAATTTACTTTATACTAATAGTTCACAAACAAATATATATTATATATATATATAAAAAATCTCATTGTGCTCACTCATCATAATTTATAAAATCCAATACAATTTTTCAAAATACAAAAACTTAAATACGTTCCAATTAAATCTACCATTTATATAATATATTATATCGATTGACTTATTAAGAATAAAAGGTGCAAAATTAATTTGAATAAATGTCAAATAATATTCAATAATAATATTAAAACAAAAAGTTTTTAATGAAAAGAGCTCTCGGCATTTTTCATGCACTAATACTTCTACAAAACAATATAAATTTTAATATTCCTTTTCGCATATAAAATTTAATAATCTTATTTTTATTTTAGTTTTTAAGGATATCCTGGATTTTATTTGAAAGATATTTTCAGAAAAAATATATCTAGGACTACAAGGACACTAACATTTATACAAACATAAGAGTGTATTATAGAAGAATAATAATAAAAAACAATGTTTTTAATTCACTCTTTAAAATTTAAATGCGAATTTCTTGGTATTAATAAACAAGTGATGAAAAAAACCAATGGTTAAAAACAAGTAAATTTTCAAAATTATATGGGAATATATTTTGGGTGACTTAGTTACTGATATATAAAAATATAAAATTTTTAAGTCCTAATAGCCCTTCAATGGAGAAGTTTCCAAAATTTTTACTAAGCAAACTTATGATAATTCTCGAGGATCTAACCCAACCTCACCCCTTTCAAAAATTTTTTGATTTCAGGAATTAAATTGTGACTCCTCTAAAATTTAAAATTTTTTCTTAGGCCTTTATTTTCTAAGCAGAAATGGGCTTAAACTGAGAGACACTTTCTTCAATTTTAAGGACCCCTTTAAATTTAAGGAAACCTTTAACACATGTTAAAATAAAATATTGTAGCTTTAAAATTTAATATTACCAAATAGTTTGGATGGGTTCGTGAGCTCCTAAACAGGGGAGTGATAAAAAAATGTCCCTTAACCGCTTCCGAACAATTTCGGAATGTCTAACTTCTCTTAAAATTTCAAGACCCTACCTTGAACCGTTTAGAAGAATTGTGTGGGCAAAAATTTTGCAAAAATTAAGTTTTTCATAATGGTAAATTTTAGTACTGTATGGCAACCTTATAACTTTATATTTTTGTTTGTAGAAAATACACCTAGCAAAACTCTTGTTATAACAATTTAAAAATAGGGCTTTTTTCAACTTTGGGGGTCTGTAGCTCCGTAACGGGTGGGGCTACAGAAAAAAGTTCTCCTACGTAATTTTTTTTTACTAATAACTAAGTACCCTACGTTTGAATTTGTTCTCTCTATTTCAGAAGGTGTAAAAGTTTTTGTAAACATACGGACGGACAGAATGAAACTATATACGCCCATTTGTACAAAATCTTTTAAAAATGTGTTAAAAAAGCTTGTTTGCAAAAAAGAACATTTTTATTTATTTTTAAGTGCTAACTGATCAACTGTAAGGCTAATAAGCGTGTCTATACCTTAGGTACGCGTTGGTACAAGGAGGAAATATTATATTTTTATTTTTAGAAATTCTCTTAATGAATTGCACTTACAATTTAATCATGAGATATTAGGTAATAGTCGCAATAACATGTATAGAAGCATCTAAGATTTCAATAGATGTCTTTCATAATTTTAATTGCTATATATTTTAATAATTTTTTATTTGACGGCACGGTATTTTTGTATCTGTGAGTTATATTATTCAATTAAATTTTTTGTTAATATTTTGCATTTCTTTATATTATTATGTTAATTATTTTTTCTCACCCAATGGGGAATGGTATCTGAATCGACTTGAAAATCCGATCTGAATCTGTTCTTAAATATAATGAGTTTTAATAAATGAATTTAAGATTTTTCATTATTACTTAGCTTTGGTTGCAATTTTCAATTATTTTAGATCACTTTTAATGATTTCCAACTCTTTGCAGCATTCCAAAGTTCAATATTCTTAAATTGAAAAAAATTTCTAGGTCTTTTGAATTGTATGGCAATCAACTTACTATCCCTTTAAAAACTCACTAGTATTCAAGAAAGGTAGTCATTGATACCAGGAATAAAATACTCTTTTACATATGAGTTTTTAATAATTTGTAAGCTATGCATTGTTATGACTAATTAAAAATTAAAAAATGAATCTATGAAACCTAGATTCAATGGGGCGCATACAGTTTCTATTTCTCTATTATATTCTTCTATTTCTATTTTAAATTTTTCTAGCAAATATGATTGTCATTTTAATTGAAAATTGTTGTCATAATTTTTTCCTTTTATTTGGGTCTTAAATCTTGCAAACAATGAACTGAAACAAAAAAAACAATGGTTAAACAATTTTTTTCAATTTTGGTATTTTTATTTTGTACCATGTGAATCGGATAATCCCATACTGTTGTTTTTCTATTACATTTTATTATATTTGTATGTCAGATTGAACATGTTTTTCCCCTGATTTCGTGATGTGCACAAACTATTATTAAAACACAGTCGATTAAAACAAAGTTTTTTTTCTATAATTAAATCGTTAAATGTATCAATAACATTTTAAGATATTGATTACTATTAGAAGGAACTGTTAATAACATGTCTTAGGTGTTTGTTATAATTATATCACGAACTTTTTTTTATTGTTGTATTTTGGGAAGGGGGTCTTTAAAAGCTAAATAAGTATGCGTTTTAAAGTGTTATAGAATTATAGAAGATATAGTTTTACCCCACCCAAGAAAACCTGGTGGCATGATAGGAGGTAACTATAGTTGATTTTATTGATTAATTAATAAGAGGTTTTTTAATAAACTTCAACAAAGAGGACGTATTTTTAATAATATAAACCTAAGATTATGGAAAAGCAATTATTAAAAATTTACATAATATTTACATGCAAAGCTTTAGTTATTAGGGTAAAATCGAAAAGTAAATCGATATAGCTATGGAATCAATATAGTCCTTCCAACCGTCCGTCCGTCTGTACGATAACTCAAAAATTAAAAAGCTAGGATTCTGAAATTTCTACAAATTCATTTTTATACAAGGCCCGTCTTTGCTATTGAAATCCAGTTAGTTTGTCCAACAGGTTCGAGTAGCTGCCCTATAACTATATACTGAATGACACTTGGTTTTTGAAACTTTGCCAAAATTTATTGAATTTCATGTCCAAAGTAACTGCAAAATTAGCTTAATCTAGTGTAACTGGTTTGAGTAGCTGCCATATCTATAATTTCTTTTTAATAAAATAACTTAATATATAAGAAATTTGAGTTTCTAGAATTTTGTAATTAACTTTAATAGTCTACACAACATATAGTTGGTCTGGAGTGCAAGAGATTCAAATACCTGTCAAAAAATTTTGTACATAAATCAGAATCTAAAAGGTTGTGTATTTGAAACTTTGTCAAAAGCAATTTACCAGATACTGTTATATTGCGTTCATGCGGTTGACATAGTTTACTCTATCAGTAGGATCAGTAGTTCAAGTACAGTAACTGATTCTGTGTCGTGGGATCTCCAGGTAGCACATGAACTAGCTTCTTTTATTTTCAAAACTGAAACAATTAATTAGTACCTATTAATAATTTTTGATAGTGAGTATTTAAAATTTGGAAGAGGAAACACAAAGTATTTACCATAACAAAACTTGTTAATTCTTAATGAATCGTGACATCTTCAGTGTGTTAATTCATTATTAAATTTGCACTAATCAAACATGATTTGTCACACTTTATTTAATAATGATATCAAATTTACTGTATACACAATTTAGTACGGTAAATAACTGAAATCTGAATGGTAACATTCCCTATGTACTAGTATACCTTACCTATGACAATTTTTTTATTATTTTTTTTTATTTCTATTATTTTGTGTCTGCCATGAGATAAATATTTATTGTTTCTTTATTAGATCTTAACTCGAATATAAATCTTATAATAGGCAATAATAATATCAATAATGACGTCTCTTTTTATATAATTTTTTTTTTTTTAGTTTTTTGAATTTATTTCGAATTTTATTATTGTTTTTCAATAAAATGTTTTTTTTTTTTATTATTTTAAAGGAAAAAAAATAAAAAAATCATATAAAAACCAGTAAAAATTATTGACATTTGATTCCGATAACGTTTTAGCAATTGTTGAAATGTTTATTGGGTTGAAAGGTATTTTTGTTTTGTTTTTGTTTTTTTACTGTCAGTTTTGCTTATGTTTTGTATATTACTGTTGTTGTTGTTTTTTTTTGTTGTTGTAAAATGAACGTGAGGTGAATTTGCAAAATGGAAGTAAAGAATTTTCTAGGTTGTTGTATTTTTTAACTTCCAAACATTATTTGATTACAGGTACGGAAATTTAATATTTTTTTGTTTTTTTTTTAATTTTTTTCAAAATATACTAAAAATAAATATTTAAGTTTTTTGTTTCGCTTTTTTTGTATGTGAATCTTAAAGAATTTTTTTAAAGTTGGTTAAAAATGTGTTGAATTTTTTTTTTTTTTTTTGGGTATTTATTTAAAATTAAATTCTAATAATATTGAATTTCGTTGAGATTTTAAATTAATTTAATAATTGAATACTTAGTTAAGTTTAAGTTTTATTTAAGAATTTTAAATATTTGAACGTGGCGGTGAATTAAAGGTTGAAAAAATGCAAATTTTAAAATGTTTTGAATAGATTTTTTGTTTTGATTTTAGCGCCAAAAAGGAGTTACGCAATATGGATGATAAATGTATAATAATTAATATAAAATTTAAATAAGAGGAAGTTACCGGAGTAGAAAAGGAGTGAAAAAATTGAACGTTTTTGTATTATTAAGATACTTTAGGAAGTGCGTGCTTAAAATCTAATTTAAGGAAAAATTTTAGCACAATAATACTTAAATAGTACCGCCCTTCGATTTATATTCCACTAATATTACACGAAAAATTATTCCTCGGACTTATATTCTAAAAATTATTCCTAAGACTTAAAGAGCGCAATAATTTGATACAGCAATAGCACAAAAAAGGTTAAAAAATTAAAGAATTAAATTCTGGAATTCTGGAATTTCAAACAAATCGCCACCCATTAAAAAAGGTTTACCTCCAAAAATTTTATTTCCATTTACATGTACCGTAATATGCCGTAACAATTTATTAGTTGATTTTAAAATAAAACTTGATATATTAAAATTTCATCTATAATAATAAACGTAGCGGCTTTTATTTATGAGCAACAGAACTCTTGACTTTAAAGTTTGAAGTAAGTTTCCAAGCCGTTGCAAGCACTATGGAATGCATTAGCAGTCAACCAAAAAACATTGCTACCAGAATTGAATTTCTTTTAAGACTTTAACAATTATATTACGTAAGACTTTAATGATATAACAGTCCTTGCGCTATAGGACTAAAATAATGATTTTAAAGAACTAATTAAAACTTTTAATATCCTTATTAGACTCCATCAAATTTTTATATGAGAAGTAAGTATTTAAATTCATTCCAAATTAAACTGTAAAGTGCGCATCTAAATTCATTCAAACTGCAAATGAAACTAAATAACTGTCGCAATTAAAAATGGATTTAGTCGGCTTCATTTTACCAATCCCGCCATTCATTTCCATTAATAGCTATTCATTAGCTATAAATATTATTTTTTGTTTGCAAATGTTCAAATGATTCTGCATCTGAAATATGCGTTAAAAGCAGTTTTAAACGGAAAAGTTAGACACTTAAAGCAACTGTATACAATGAAATTGTATATCGTGACATAACTTTAACCTTTGTACGCATTTTTTTCGTCTAGATTTGACTTAGTTCAACCCACACATGCTTTCGAAACTTCAATAGGAGGTTTAATGCTTATAAATTATTAGCATTATAAATTACAAAATTTAAGTTAGCAATTACTTAAAAATCTTAAAAAAAACCTAATTTGATTCTAGAACTATACTTTAACTTCCAGACCGAATATTTAAATAGCGGACGAAAAAAAGGGGTGTTTGGTATGCATATTGTAAAATACTATTGAAACAGCTCAATTTTCTAAGCCAAAGTGAGTGTTAGAGATTTCACTTAGTTGTGAAAGATAAATTAAAATTACGAAAATAGCTGATTATAAAAAATATAAATCATTAATGAGGACGTGTCGTTAATATCCTGCCTCTTTCGTAATGATTAATTTTATATTTCCATTTTAATAATTCCCATATGCCAGGTGATTTTTTTAATAGTCTTATAAAAATAAATTAAAAATTAATAATCATAAGGGAATTCATAAACGGTGAAAATATAGTTCATATATATAGTGCCAAAGTTTATTATTTCATTAAATAAATGCATAAAAGCAGTTTTTATGTCTACTTATTTTCATTGCATTTTTCTCCTCAAATTATTTTTAGCACATTTTCAAAAAATTTTGTAAAAATGTGCCTATATAGCTTCACTCTGTCCGTCCGTCCGTCCGTCCGTCCGTCCGTCCCTTTTTACCTACGATTGACTAAAAAATATCAGAAATGGGTAGGTTTTGCAATAAAAATAATTTAATGTTAAAACTTTTTTTTGTAGCCCCCCCCGTTACGCAGCTACAGCCCCACAAAGTCGAAAAAAGCCCCATATTTAAACAGTTATAATTAGAGTTCTATAAGGTATATTTCCAAACTGAAAACTGTAACAGACAGCTGTTCTTATAAGCTTTACAAATTTTTAAAAACCAATTGTATAGGGTTACCATACGGTACTAAAATTTACCGTTATTCAAAACTAAGTTTTACAAAATTTTTGGTCCCTCATAACTTCGGAACGGCTAAATCTAGAAACTTGAAATTTTGGGAGAAGTTAGATCCTTAGAAATAAGTAAGAGTCAGTTAACAAAATTTTTTTGTCACGCCCCCTCTTTAGGAGCTGTAAGGGGTCGAAAATTGAAATTTTGCTAAAAATTTAGCTTTTAAACACCTATAACTTGAATACCAGTTAAAATTTTTTTTTATTTGTATACAAAATTGAAAGCTGCAAAACGAAGGTTTCAATAAGTGTCAAAGGTTTTTCTTAATTTTGACTTTGTCCGTCCGTCCGTATGTTTACAAAAACTTTTACACCGTTTGAAATAGAGTAAAGAAATTTTAACCACGGGTAGATATTACAAAAAAAATAATTTCGTAGAAGAATTTTTTTCTGTAGCCCCACCCGTTACGGAGCTACAGCCCTTCAAAGTTGGAAAAAGCCCTATTTTTAAATTATTATAACATGAGTTTTGTTAAGTGTATTTTCAATCTGAAAACGGCAAAAGATAGCTGGTTTTATAAGCTTTACAAAAATATAAGGCTTAAATGTATAGGGTTACCATACGGTACCAAAATTTACCATTAAGCTAAACTCAACTTTTGCAAAATTTTTGGCCCCATATATCTTCTAAACGGTTCAACCTAGGGTCTTGAAATTTTGGGAGAAGTTAGGTCCTCCAAAATTAGTAGGAGTCGGTTAACAAAATTTTTTTGTCACGCCCCCTGTTTAGGAGCTATAAGGGCTCGAAAATTGAAATTTTGCTATTTTCAACCACCTGTAACTTTAACACCTGTTCAAATTTTTTTTTACAAATATGCAAAATTTATAGCTGCAGCATAATATTTCAACATACGTTAAAGGTTTTTCTTAAATTTGAAAGGGTTTCTTTAAATTGAAGAAATTGTTCTTTGTCTTAACCATTTTTGGTTTGATAATAATATTCTAGGTAAAATTCCAAATTTTGTTGGAGTTCAAAATTGATTTCCTAGAACCGAAAAAAATGGAAGGGTGAGGACAGGAGGGGGTGGGCAGATCCATCATAAGTTTGCTAAGCAAAAATTTGGGAACCTTCCCAATTGAAGGGCTACTAGGTCTTCAAAATTAAAACTTTTATGTTCTTATAAAACAATAACTTATTCACCATTGTAAGTTTTTCCAAAATTAAACGTTAACATTGAAGCTCCAACATTATATTTTGCACTTATTAACAGGTTTTCTTGAGATCATTGGGGTTATATTCTAAGTAATTCACTATTAGTCATATAATTAATTATTAATGAAATAACAAAATTATAATATTATCATAATATATATTTTTATAAAAATACATGATAAAATACTCAGTAAGAAACCGTATATAATTTTAAAATGTGCTTTTTAAAAACCCTTGGTTTTTTCCCCTCACTTGTTTTTTTAATATATTTTATCTTTATGGATTTCTTTTAAAGAATTTAATAAGGAGTGAAAACAATAATATTTTTAAGGGTCATAGAATACATCTGATACATAATTAAACAAGACTGAATGAGTGTATTTTAATGTGAGTGCAAAACTGGCGAAAATTGCAATGTAGGTAAAATTTTTTATAGATGCATAAAATAATTCTTGAATAATAAATTTATCTGCTACCAGATACACAAATAAATTTTAATGGATGAAAATAAAAAATTTTATGATGATAATAAGGTATCCCTGGCGGAATGAAAAACTAAAAATAAAATTATACGATGTAATTTTAAAATAAATTAAAACTCAGTTCAAGATAAATATAGGCAATAAGTAAAGTCAATGGTTTCCAAAGAGGCACATTTTTGCAAAATGCAATTCACTGGAGTTATCAAATTCAATTCAAAGGAATTAGTTTAAAGGAAATATTTATTATAATTGAGAGAGAAAAGCAAGGGGCTGAGTTGAACTATAAATGGGCTGAGTCGAACTATGGTTTTAGAAGTTTTCAAACGAGCAAATGGCATCCGAGTATATCTCTGAAATTGAATAAGACTTAGAAGAACCGTAGTAGTTGAACAGTAGTGTTTTTTTCTGTTTTTCTTATTTCCATATAGTTTTGTTTTGTGAATTGGATTGGCGGTTCGGGTGTCTTTCACACACCTCTTAAGGTCAAATAAGCACTTCTTCCAAATCAATAAAGATAGAAACTCGAAATTTAGTACAAGGGTATTCTACCCAGTTTCAATAACACCTTTCGTTCTCAATTATAAAACTTAATCTCGTTGTCATGGTGATGTTCTTAAATGGAAATACTTTCAGTGAAACTCCAACCATATAACCGTTTGAATAAAAGTTTTTACGAATTTTTAGAGCGCCCAAACCTCCTAATATTTAGAGATTCTACAAAGGTTAATTTATAACGGTAATTCCTTAATGTAATCTATTTAAGATGGAGTGTTGAGTAAGCGAATAGACAAATTGAATTTAATAAATTAATTTTCTTAAAATTTGTTTTCAAAATGAATCCAAAACATACGAGTATAATTATTTTATTTTGCTGAAGTAGACTAGGATTTAAATTTTTTGTACAATACCTACAAAATTTTTTTTATTTTTTTTATGTCAGGTATCATTTGTAGCTGTTATAAATAGGTAGATCATGTTATTTAATTCAGATTCCTAAAGTTTTGTTTTACTATAATTTATATTAAATTAAATTTTATTAAAATTAAAATCTATTACTTACTGTATAACTCCGGAATTTAATTTGTAATTAGTACATATTTTTGTTTGGCAGTTTTAGATATTAAAGAATAAATTTTAAGAAATTACTTTTTATCCAATTTTAATTACACTTTTGATCAATTGCTAAACATAACATTTTTTTTTATTACGTCATAAATAAAAAACCTAAACAATTTTTAAAGTTTAACAATTTGATTTAATTGAAAGAAGCTTTATTTCTAAAACAATATCTTTTGTACAATTAGTTTCGTATACACAGAGTTTAGGTTTTCTAATAAAATATTTGCTAATTAGTCTTTTTCAATTTTACATTAACTGGAGCAAAGTGAAATTTTCAAATTTTTTATTAAAATTTTTGAAATTCAAAGGAATACGTATAATAAAACGCCCCTAAGTTGGAGAGAACTAAGCATAATCAAATTAAGTATTTCGCAATGATCGTAATCATGAAGTTTTCGATTAAGCTATGCTTATCGAACCTAATGTCTGTTAGAATCAGGTTTATAAAATTTAACCAACAATTTTCTCAAACAATTTCAAGGTTATTTATTTAAAGAGATTGTATATTTAGACGATTCCCTCAGACGATTCTTTTGGATAGCTGTGCTGCAAGTTTTGAAAATAAGCGGTTGATCAGGATAAAAAGTCCAAATAAGCGTGTTATCTAATTGGATAAATATTTAAGTTAAGTTTCAAATTATTGAATCTATAATTATCAGAATGACATTGTTGGGTATTAAATGACGATACGCATTATTAATATCGATTGGCTACAGACATCATTTGCTTGAAAGCTGTTGCTTCCCCAGAATAGCGATGTATCCCCGCAACTAAAAAGGCGACGTGTTTCAAAGAACAAGAAAAGTGAATTTGAAAAGCTAAAAGTTATCTGGAATATGTCTTAGGATATAGCTATTTATAACCTTTTTTTCAATTATTTTGTAAGTCTCTTTCTTGTTATATTTATGTTAGAGTTTATAAAGGTAACTGTTACCCTTATAGTTGCACGTTTCGATTTTGTTGGCAAGGAGTTTCTGAAACGATTTATATCAAAACTTTGGTTTGATAAAACAAAAAATGTTAATCAAGCGTAGTGGATGGGATGGCGTAGTGGATGGGATGTTTGTCTTTGAATCGAAGGGGGTCTTTGGTGCAGGCTCTGGTCGGATCATATCTAATAAAAAAATTTATAAAAAAATAAAAATATTATATCAGACATAATTTACTATTTTCTAGTACTACAAATAAATAAATAAATAAACAAACAAATATATTTCCTTAATATGGAAAATATGAAAGAAAAAGAATAATCTAGTACTATAGGAATTCATAAAAACCACAGAGATTTGAAAAATTTAAGTTTTATTAAAACTATATCCATCCAACTTAGTATCAAACCTGTTATTTGTGTATAATCTACTTAAGATAAATCGTTTTTAAACAAAATATTTACTTTAAAACTTAAATACCTCTAATACGATTAAAAATTCAATGCTATTTTAAAATATTATTGTTTTTAATTAATGAATTTTAGATTTTATTGCGCCAATTCAAGTATAAATCAATTCAAAGCAAAATAATTCCAAAAACAAATACAAAAAAATGTAATCATTCTAAAATTTAAACTAATTCTGAGGTCTAATTGAATTAATTTGCGATATAATTAGAGTCAAATATGCAAGTATTTGTTTTTAATTTTGTTCTTAAATTGAGGTTAGAACCTTTCTTTGAAATTATTAATTGAGTTTTTTTTTTGTGTTCAATTGCTAACAGTGCAGTTCATTTTCAACATTTTCTATTTGAGTTTAACATTTAATTTTTCATTTAACAATAATTTTTTAAAAATATTAATCTACTAGCTAATACCCGGTGCGCGTTGCTGCGCCTCTCAATGGAGGTTTAATTGAATTTGATGTTACTGCAAAAAGTTAACACAAAACTTCACACGGTTTACACATGTAAATTTTAAAATGTGTGAAAGCAATCTTTTTAAAACGATTTTTCTAGGATTATTCTAGTAATTTTTGAAAATTTCTGTAATTCAAAGCAGTACGAACTATTTTCCAAATTTTGACGTAATTTATTTCCAAAAAATTTTTTTGAAAAATCGCAAGACCGACTGTTAACAGACTCAACTCCATTTTCAAGTTGCTTCACACATATAAAACTTGAGGTAAACCGGTCAAATCGTTTCTACTTTTACGCAAAAATCTATTAAAAGCCACTGTGCCCCACTGGGTCAACGGAACTACACTTTCTCTTTGGGCAAAGCAGTATTGCGCAAAATTGGACGTAATTTGCTTCCAAATCACTCAACAAAATTTTTTTGGGGCTTTCTTTTTAGCCAAAGCAGTACTTCGCAAATTTTGACAATATTAGCTTCCAAAATTATTTTGACCAACCGTCGGGCCGACATGGGTTAACAAATTCCATATCTGTTAATAGTGTCAACTCAATTCTCACAGGGGAGCACGTATACAAAATTTAAAGAAAATCGGTCAAACCGTTTTTAATTTAGAGTTAAGTATTGAAAAAACCTATAAAAAGCTGTTGGCCCCAATGGGTTAATGCAAGTCAATAAAATTTTTTTCTGGGTTTTCTTTTTAGCCAAAGCAGAATTTCATAAAATCGGACAAAATTCGGACCCAACATTTTTTTTGACACCCCGTCGGCCCAACATGGGTTAATAAATTCCAAAACTGTTAATAGTGTCAACTCAATTCTCAAGGAGCATCACGTATCCAAATTTTGAAGTCAATTGGTCGAACCGTTTCTAATTTAGAGTAAAGTATAGAAAAAACCTATAAAAAGCTTTTGGGCCGCAATGGGTTAATGGAACTCAACAAAATTTTTTTTGGGGATTTCTTTAAAGGTAAAGCAGAATTTCGTAAAATCGGACAAAATTTGGACCCAAAATTTTTTTTGACGACCCGTCGGCCCGACATGAGTTAACAAATTCCAAAACTGTTAATAGTGTCAACTCAATTCTCAAGGAGAATCACGTATACAAAATTTGAAGTCAATCGGTCAAACCGTTTCGAATTTAGAGTAAAGTATTGAAAAAACCTATAAAAAGCTGTTGGGCCGCAAAGGGTTAATGGAACTCAACAAAAATTTTTTTGGGGCTTTCTTTTAAACCAAAGCAGAATTTCGTAAAATCGGACAAAGTTTGGACCCAAAATTTTTTTTGACCACCCGTCGGCCCGACATGGGTTAACAAATTCCAAAACTGTTAATAGTGTCTACTCAATTCTCAAAGAGCATCACGTATACAAAATTTGAAGTCAATCGGTCAAACCGTTTTCATTTTAGAACAAAGAAGTTTAAATACTTGCACCACAGCCCCAACTTGGCGGTCCGTTAGAGCAAAATTTTTGGGCCACGATTTCTTTCCGTACCCAAAAACCCCTATATACAAATTTTCATGAAAATCGGCTGGGCAGTTTAGGAGTCTATTCGCTACATACAAACAAACAAACAAACAAACAAACAAACAAACAAACAAACATACACACAAACATTCCCTTTTATATATATAGATTTCCAAGAACTTTTCCCTGAAGGAATCCATAGTAAATTAATTTTAATCGACAGTTAAAAAATTAATTTTCTTTAAACATTGCATGATTTTCAATACAAATTGATTTTTAGCACATTTTCAAAAAAATTTTGTAAAAATGTGCCTATATAGCTTCACTCTGTCCGTCCGTCCGTCCGTATGTTTACAAAAACTTTTACACCATTTGAAATAGAGTAAAGAAATTTTAACCATGAGTAGTTTTTGCAAAAAAAATAATTTCGTAGAAGAATTTTTTTCTGTAGCCCCACCTGTTACGGGGCTACAGCCCCCTAAAGTTGGAAAAAGCCCTATATTTAAATTGTTATAACAAGAGTTCTGTTGGAGATATTTTCAATCTGAAAACGGCAAACGATAGCTGGTTTCATAAACTTTATAAATTTTGAAAAGGCAAATGTTTAGGGTTGCCATACGGTACTAAAATTTAACATTACACAAAACTCAATTTTTGCAAAATTTTTGACCACACATATCTTTTGAACGGTTCAAGCTAGGGTCTTGAAATTCTGGGAGAAGTTAGATATTCAGAAATTAGTAGGAGTCGGTTAACAAAATTTTTTTGTTCAGCCCCATGCTTAGGTCGAGCTATAAGGACTCGAAAATTGAAATTTTGCTATTTTTGAACACCTGTACTTTGAATACCTGTACAAATTTTTTTTTAGTAATATACAAAATTCAAAGTTCTATAATTATATTTCAACATGTGTCAAAGGTTTTTCTTAATTTTGAAGGGTGACGAAGCTACAGCCCCTGCAAATTCTAAAAAAGCCCTATATTTAAATTTATATAACAAGAGTTCTGTTAGGTTTATTTTCAATCGAAAAACGGTATTAGAGAGCTGCTTTTATAGGTTTTCCAAAAAAATGTCATTTAAATATATAGGGTTGTCATACGGTACTAAAATTTACCATTATATAAAACTCAATTTTTGTAAAATTTTTGGTCCCACATATCTCCTAAACGGTTTAAGATAGGGTCTTGAAATTTTGGGAGAAGTTAGATCCTCAAATATTAGTAGGAGTCGGTTAACCAAATTTTTTTGTCAAGTCCCCTGTTTAGGAGCTATAAGGGCTCGAAAATTTAAATTTTGCTATTTTTAAGCACCTGTAACTTGAATACCTGTCAAATTTTTTTTTTATTAATATGCAAAATTTAAAGGCCCAATATTATATTTTAACATATGTTAAAGGTTTTTCTTAAATTTAAAAGCGGTTCCTTAAATTGAAGAAAGTGTCTCTCAGTTTTACCCATTTTTGCTTAGACTGTATAATTCTAAGTAAAATTTAAAATTTTTGTGGAATTCACAATTTAATTCCTAGAACCTAAAAACATGGAGGGGGACGAAGGGAGGGGGGGGGGGGAGTTAGATAAAGTTAGATCCTTGAGAAACTTGGCAACCTTCCCCATTGAAAGGCTATAACAACTTTAAAATAAAAATATTTACTGTTAGCACTAAATTTGATAAGTAAGCAGTAACTATTTCCAAGTAAATATTTCCAAAGTTAAACTCAGTATGTAATACAATATAATTTTGAAAATGTGCTTTTTTAAAAACCCTTGGTTTGTTTTCATCACTTGTTTTAAATTACTTTAAAATTGATAACTACAGTTAATGGATGCTATGTACTTAAATTGGCACAGATAATTGGTGTTACAGTTAAATCAATAAATACTCAAATTGCTGGTTTTATCAAATTTAGAGAAGGTTTAAGTTTGAATCCTCAATATAACTTAACTGATTAACAATGAAACAAATTTCGAGAAATACCGTAGTGTACTGTAAAACTCTAATTAACTGCGTGCTACGAAACCAATGGTAGAATCAGTCATTTTCTAAAGATACCAGTATTTCAATTAATAGAAAGCATGTCATATGTATCATTGTGAGAAATCACGAACAATGTATTGAAACTTATTAATTATTATAAAAATTTTTTTCAAAGTTTAGCGTATACTCGTACATGACGTTTTCAGATATTTAGAATCAGAACACGCTTGCTCAATAATCAGTTACTACTATGATAATCTAGTAACTTTTTTCTAAAATCAATTTAAGAGTTTTTTAAGAAATCTACTTTTTAACAAAATCTTCTTAAAAAATTGAATATTTTCAACAAACCCAGGTTTAAAAATAGGGGCTCATTTCGTACAATTCATTCCTCAAAATTTCCTTTTTTAAAATATCGCTTCTTAAAATCGCGTTTCATTAAAATTTGCTGTTTAAATGCGTTTTATCGACATTTAATGGGTGGTTCGAACGAATATTTCAATATTAATAAAAGGTTTATTTTAATTAGTTGAATGTATTTAATTCTATTTCCCATAATTTTTGTCAAATAAAAAAGTTATAAATGCTTTAAAAGATTAAAAATTTTCATCAAATTCAATTTTAATGAACATTATTAACCAAGAATATAATTCTGTCTTAAAAAGATATTCAATAATGGTAACATTATTTAAACTAAAAATAAAACAAATTGTTTTTCTATTAAATTTCTTAAGAAATATTATGTTGATTTAAAAAGTACTTTATTCCCGAGGCGGTATTAAGTGAAATTTAAGAAAAAATATTTTTACAATATATTTTCTTTATTTAAAACTCCTCAATATGTTTTTCATCTATTTTCCACTTAAATTTTATTTTTTCTAGTTCTTATATTTTTCTAAATTTATTCATTTTAATCTCACGTTCTATTTACCTTTTTTTTCTTAATATTTATTGCATACATTGCATAAAACGTATTAAGGTGACATAATGCTATGAAATAATATAGTGACAGGTAACAGGAATAGTTATTTTTCTTCTCCTGATCCAACGCAAATGACATTCAGGTGTTGCTATGGAATTTTTTTTATGAAAGAAAAATTGTTAGAAAAAAAAGCTGTATTAAATTTTCAATTTTGTTTTAAATTCGTTTACTTTTTGTAAAGTAAGAAGTTTAAAGTTTTAAAAGATTTTTTGATATTATAAATTTATACCAAATAAATAATAAATACCTTTTAAATAAGTTTAAATGATAAGAAAAAAAATAAGAATATAAATTATTAAATATAAAAATATAAAACAAGAATAAAAATTATGTAAATACTAAAAATAGTAAATTATTTCAAGGCATTTTATTTTACTAATTTTATTTGCATAATTTTAGGCTATAAAGAAATAATGATTGTCAAAAATGTCAATTTAAATGTCAGAGAGAAACATATGCCAAATTTTTTTATTCTTAAGTAAGAATATTTAATTTTAATTGAAAATTATTATACTACTTACAACTATTTTGTAGTTTTAGCTCCAGTATGTGGTTAAATAAAATTAATTAAGTAAAAATTTTAAAATAGAGTTTTCAATATTTAAGCTAATTTATAGAATTTTTATTATACAGTTAATCATTTTTTTATCCATTTTATTAAAGTTTATTTAATTTACTAGTATTTGAAAATTAACTACATAATTAAAAAATTATTTCTTTTAAGTCAAATTAAAAAAAAGTAAGAAACCTTTATCAGCTTGTTAAATGTATCATATTCATAACTAATAAAAATTAAAAAACTTTTAATGGCAAACAATGTCAGCTGTCAGCATACATACTAATTTTCAAAACATATTTAGTATCATTTTGGACCACTAAAAATTCTAGATAGGTACTAAAAATAAAATTAATTAGCAATAGAGTTAAAATAATATGTTATCAAAAATTCATTATTAATATTTTATCAAATAAAAAGCAAGTTAAATGAAAAAAAAAATATAAATTTGAACATTAGATTCTGTACCAAGAGTTTTAGGAAGCCTGATTCGCTGACTACAATTATAATTAACCTTTAATTAATATTTTTAAAAAGGAGCAAATATCATTAGAATAAAAAGTTTGTTTTTAATAAAATTGATTCGAAATCATTATGATAGAGCATTTCAACAAAGGTTTCAATATCACATACATAGATTATACCACAATGAAAAGTAATTTAAAAACATTTTTCTCAGGAGCTTTTTCTTTTTTTTTTTGCCGGCATCTCTACGTGCTAATTGTTCACTGTCATAGGCTAAACAACCTTACTATATATGTGCAAATCAGAACAGGGCGAAATATATCATATATTAGATCGGATCAAATGAATTCCACATACAATTTAAACATGAGATACTACTACGTCTATTTTGTTACAATTCTATTTTGTTAATCGTAATAATTTTGTATTTGAGTTATATGGTATTCTATATCTGTGAGTTATATTATTTTTTCATATTGGCTGGGATTCGAATCCGGGCCTTTTTGCATGAAAGGTCGGAACTCTAACCACTGTCCTACTAAGCGATTAGCCCAGCTTAATAGCTACTGACCAATACTTGAAAAAGGTATAATCAAAGCCATATATCCATGTTCCTGTATTATATCATTAGAAGGAACTGCTTCTTGCAATGATATTTTGTGTAGCTTTGTCAAACGAAGCCAAATGTTAAGTTTTTGATATTCAAACTGCCTGTAGTCAAATTAATATTAGGAGACTATTATTGATTAGAAAACTACTTTAATTCTTGATTTTGGTTAGATATAAGAGTTTATATGTCCTTTTGCTATAAAAGCTAATTAACAAGAACACAAGCTTAAATATAATAAACTTTATATAAATATTAAACAAAAGAAATATTTTCTTTTATAAAAACAAAGCAAATCCCTAACAAAAATAAATAAAAATTAAAAATAAAATATAATCAAGTAAATCACAATATTTTACCCTTGTTAAATACTTCCTTTTTACGAATGAAAGCCATAAATCTTCCTAAGGAAAACAATTTCATTTAACATTACTTTTTAGTCCAGTTTTAAAAGAAAGATTTATCACAACATTTTAATGTAAATAAAAAAAAAATATTCTTAATTAAATAAATAAAAGATTAAAATGAATAATTAAACAAAAAAATAATTAACTTTTAAATTTAATCTTGGACTTGGGCCTACTAATTATTTTTGTACCTTTTGTGTTTATCAAATGTAATCATCTTTCCATATGTCCAAAAATTTATCACAAATGAAATGTAAAGAGAACAGAAACTGAACCCTTCTCAAAATTTTTACAAATAAATGTACTAAAGAAATATTGCACCTGCCTTAAAGGTGATTAATCAAAAAATTTTCTGTAGTTTTCTTTTTTGGCTGGTATCAAATTGTTCTTTGGTATTGCGTTAATGGTGCCTATTAATATTTGGGAGAAGTTTTATTGCAAAATTAATTCTCTTTGTAAAACAAATAATTGGACTAAGCTAAGATAATTTTACTTAATATTTTATTAAAATAAGGTTTCAGATTAAATTAGGTCCAGACATTTTTTTCCAAAAAATTGAAGTCTAGAATTTTTATTAGATAAGAAATTAAATTGAATAATCTCAAAATAAAATAGATTCGTATTATTGGAATTGTACAGCTCATTGTACACGTACTTAAATCTCATAACTCTTCAAAATTAAAAGCACTTAGTTGACCTTTCTAATTTACTAAACCCACATTTTATATACGTCTACACTACACTACACACCACATACTTTATTATCTCGCTAAGTTTTTTAATTGCTATTTACTAAATACATTGTCAAAATTAATTGTTTTGGGTCAAAAAAGTTATCTAATCCTTTTTTTTAACAAATTATTTTCATTCAAATCTGACCTTTCCTTTTTTCGTTTTTTGCCAGAATCTTATTTTAAATCGCCTGTCCCATTCAATTTTTTTAAGTACCGTTAAACAACAGGTAAAAAAAAATTTCCAGGGTGAACGAGAGGATTAAAAAATTATATATTTTGCTTTTAATAATGTGAAATGTTAAAGATTTTTTTTTTTTTTTGGAAAACTTGATCCCTGACTTTTAATCCTAAAGGTTTGAAAATTAAATAAAACCAGACGAGATTTACAAAAAAATACTTATATTATAAAGAAGAAATAATTATCCACATAATTATTTGGTGAGTAAAACTATTTGAGGGAAGATTGTAAATTAAAAATGCACCACATCGTCTTTAGTGTTGAATATACCTATGTATTAAAGACTAAAAGCAAAGTCTGTGGATATGTCTCATGTCCTTTGATAAGCTTAAAACTGCATTTTTATACCCGTATGACTATATAGTCAAAGGGTATAATAAATTTCCCATTACGTTTGTGACGCAGAGAAGGAGGGGAATATAGACTCAAGTGTATGAATCGGTCAGAATCGAAAAAAAAATCGATTTAGCTATGTATGTCCGTCCGTCCGTCCGTCCGCACGATAACTCAAAAACTAAAGGAGCTAGGATCTTGAAATTTTCGGAAATTCGTTTTTATGCAATAGCCGGCATTGCTATTTAACTCCAGCCATTTTGGTCCATAGGTTCTGTACCTATTACAGCTACGTGTCTGAAATTTTGGTAAAAGTAGTTTAGTCTTACGGCCTAAGTTTCAGCAAAATTTGGTTGGTCTGTTGCAGTGAGTTCGAGTAGCTGCCATACAACTCCTTCTTTTATATGAGCATTACTCTATACCTATTAAAGCTGGGTGTCTGAAATTTTGCCAAAAATAGTTTAGTGTAATGGCCAAAGTTACTGCAAAATTTGGTTGGTCTACTACAAAGGGTTCGAGTAGCTGCCATACAACTCCTTCTTTTATATGAGCATTATATTTCACCTAATAAAGCTGGTATATTTGAAATTTTGCCAAAAGTAATTAATGTTTATAATAATAATTATATAATGTTTATATAACGGTCATACGGGTATCCCAGAGTTGACACAGTCTACTCTACAACACTCTTCCTCGTCTTTTATATTGCATTTGTTTTTGAACGATTTCTTTTATACTTCACTGTGTGAATAGATATGCAGGTTTGGCTATGGGGCTAAGGAGTTAGAAGGAAAATAGAGTAGGAGAGGTGGTGGATTAGAAACCAATTTGTATAGATTCTTTCCATAACCAGTTTTAAACCAACCAAAAATTTCAACTGTGTAGAAAAGAGCAGTTGAGGCCTTCTCTGGTCTTTCACTGGAATTGTTTAAATGGAGGCATTATTGATTTTAATTCAATAGAGCAAATGTCTATACATAGAAGATATCTATAAAAAAGAGTTTGAATCTATAATATTCTTCAAATTCGTAGTTAAACTTAAATTTTACAACTTTTAGTGTATTGATTTTTGTCAGATTCCGATATAATGTTGCAGGCTGTAGGCTACATTTGAAATTTTTTCTGTAAACATTTTTAAAGATTTCGGCTATCTCATTAGTTAGTTCTAAAAACTTAAATTGGTTTTTGATGATTCTTGAACATTATTTTCATTATTTTAATTAACAGTAATATATTTAATATATTTCTAGTATGTTTACTAGAAAAAAACGTTAATGTAAGATTTACTCACAGTTGTTTTCTTGAGGCTGGCTAAGCATGAGAACAATAGAGGATTTTCATTCAAAACTATCAAATGTTTAAGAGAGAAGTCAACTAGTTTGATTCTTAATTATCACTTTCTACTCCTTTCAAAATCTTACCGAGTCATTGAATTTAGTCATAGACTTTACAAGTAACAAAAGTATAGTTTGATTACAGTGATTAAAGACCTCACACTATCAAGAGTTTTGCCTTTTGGTTGTGTCTTTCCGCCTCCTTTAAAGAAAAAATCCCAACTAAAACATGAACCCGATCAGTATTTTAATTATCCTATATAAATTTAGGTTATAACTGTAATTCCTTTTTCTTTCTTATTATCTTGTGTACATACTCTTAGTCTTCCCAAAATCTTTAATTCATAACGAGCAAAACCAAAATATTCTTATGTTGAATAAAATGGGTAAAGAAGTATCTAATAAAGAAGATGAAGAGAAAAAACAGAAGAGAAGTCATTAAATTATATTTTTATTTTGTTAATTATATGGTCCATCATCAGAAATAATTCGCAACGTGCTATGGTTACTTAAATGAGGGCAACAGATATAAGGCGAATTGTGATTCTTGTATTTGTTTTTTGTTTTTGATTTTTTGATACAACTGCGAGCTCTAGAGTACTTTTACATCAAATTCATGATAGGATTACATGTATTTTCAATCAATTCCATCGTATTCCTTGTATAGCTATTGGAATACTTGAGTATCTGGTTTTGATTCTTTTCATCTTTTGCTTTTATTTAAATTATATACAAATATAATATAAAATTTGGAATAATGTTAAATCTTTTGATAATAGGTGGTTTTTCAATGCTGAAATATTTCATAAAGTTTTTTTTGCTGTTTTTGGGGACTAATTTGTTTAACTGATGCCAATCTTTTGAGATTTTGAAATAAAAGAAATATCGGTTGTTAAATGCTTCTAACAAATTTTAATCAAATTTAATGGATAATTTTGGTTTGTTGTTGGTTGTAAAAAATAATTCGCCTTAAGAAATGTGTAAAGAAAATTGTAATTACAATAGGGATCTTGTTTTTGTGTAAATAAAATTTTTCTTTTTCTTTTGGAATATTTAAGTTCAAATTATTTTTAATGTGAAATTGAAGAAATATTTAGCAGAATTAAAGTGATCGATTGTCGTTTAACTTACGCAAAATATCAGAACCCCGATTATGTTGTGTCAAAGTCTTACTCAAATTAAATGAAAATTAAGGTATAATTTATTTGTATGAATTTTAAACTTTTTCATCTATTTTAAGTAATTGCCCGAAAGTCATAAAACTGTAGTTTAAAGGATTTCTAGTAGAGGTGGTCTTGGAAAAAGGTCCAGATCCAATGTAGATATACTGCTTAATAGTTTTTATTATTGATATATGAGTTAACTCAATAAAACTTAGTATTGTGAATAAAGGTACATAGTAGATTGATCATAGGGTAAACTAACCAAGTATTAGCTCCTATTAACTGTTATACTAAGCTGATACCTTAAATTCAGCTTTATATACTATTATTTTGTAATAAGTTTAAATTTTTATCTAATGTTAATTGTAAATTAAGTCTAATAGTGTTTATGACCATTTGGAAGGACGATCATAATTTCAAAGTAGCCAAATAAAAAAACAGATTAACCAAAATGTTAATTTATTTGATTATAAAATAAAATAAAATAAAATGTGTATGTTATTTTGAAAATACATAAAATTCTTTGTATACCCAAGAATTTTACTTAAGCAATTTACTTAATTGTAGGTAATTATTAGTTTTCTTTTCTTTTGAAAAAGTTTCTTTTACATTAAAGGCTTCTTATATTTGGTCCAATATAAAAACAACAAAAACAAGTATAAGCAACAAAATATAATTTCTAAAAACATTATTATGATTATGGGGTTTTTTTATTTTTTGTGTTTTATAAAAGGTTGTTTCGTATTTCAGATAATTGTTGTCGTTGAAATTTTTCATATTAATTGGTATATTCGGATATACGAGAATATTATTTAAGTAAAACTCTCGTTTAACAAATTGAGAGAAAATAAAACTTTATTTTTAATTATAATAGGATAAGTTTTTGAAACATTAAATAAGAAAATTCAAGGGTATTGATTGTCGTAATGTAAGGAAAGTATTGAAAACGGCTGGGTGGCACAGTGGTTGAGTGCCGATCTTTCATGCGAAAAGCCCGGGTTCGATTTCCAGTGAAAGTGAAAACACTTTTCTGGTTTTCGACTCGACTGAGCTATCATTTGCCATTGGGTTTACATTAATGACTTAATAAATAATTAATAATTAAATAACTTTAATAAAAAATACATTAATATAACAGTATAAACAAATGCAAAATATAAACAATTAATTTAATTGAGTAAAATAACTCACAGATATAGATTGCCATATAACTCAAATACAAAATATTACAATATAAAGGAAAATAGAATTGTATCTATTTAAAATCTTAGACGTTTCTACATGTTATAAGGCATAGTACTATCTCATCTTTAAGACCAACTCTAATAACACGAATATAATATGACCCCC
Source organism: Dolichopus griseipennis (assembly GCA_963082915.1). Taxonomy (NCBI): domain Eukaryota; kingdom Metazoa; phylum Arthropoda; class Insecta; order Diptera; family Dolichopodidae; genus Dolichopus; species Dolichopus griseipennis. The sequence continues at coordinate 7,548,109 of OY720443.1, read as the reverse complement.
TATTCCAACATCTAACTATGATATAGTAGAAAGGCTTATTGGAATCATGAATTGCTTGGAATTTCATGATTCGAAACGTTCTGAACTGATTTGATTTATATATTTATTAATTTATATACAATCCCCCACAACATACAATGTGATAAGGTTTGGTTCAGGCTTTCCTTTTCAGTTGCAAATATAATTCTAAATCCTAATGAGGCAAAAGAAAATATGAAATAGTTCACAAGTATTGTAGCTCAACATAGTTCAATTAAGGACTGAAATAATTTAGTGTTGATTTTATTCTCGAACTCCTTTTATAAATCGATAATTATCTTCATTTCAGTGGAAGCTGTACTTTCCTTATTTAATGCAAATTGTTTGTGAATTTTCAATATAAATATTATATTTGTGAACAAAGCCGCTTAGGATAATTATACGAGAAAGTCGAGATTAATAAATATCCATAGTTTATTTTGAATAAAAACTTTTCTAGAATGAAACAAAAATATTAAAGAAAAAATTAATCTTATAAATGTCTAAAACTGGGATGTGATTAGAATTTAATATATAAAAGAAAATGATGATGGTATTTTTTTTGTTCTGAAAATCCCATAAGTGTTTTAATAATTAACATTTAAGGGTTAAGTGCGATTTTTATTTGGAAATGGTATTAAATTTTCACCAAAAAAGCTATTTGTAATATAATCGATATAACATTTATTTAATAGGCGCATATAATTGAAATAATTGCTTAAAAATTAGTAAAATAACTGTTTATTACAATATGAGTAATTATACTTTTGTAAATTTAATCTGAAAATCAGTTTTATACGATACAGAGGAATGGAATCTTCAAAATGGCAACTATTACAAGTCAGACGATACCTTCTTCTTTATTGCATATCCATTATTGGATGTTAGCAATCATATGATACTACTTATCAACTGTTGAAGACTTATGCGATCCCTGGCTATGTACATTAGCTCTTCTATATCTGAAACGCCTGTCAACTGTCTGATGTTTCTTAGCTATGACATTTGTTTCCTACCTATCCTGCTCCTTCCATCAATTTTGCCTCGGACAATAAGTTGCAACAATTCAAAATATGATGCACCAACCCTACTCAGAACATCCTCATTTGAAACGTGTTCAGTCCATTAGAAGACCCAAATTTCAAAAGCTTCCAATTTGTTGATGTCATTAATTTTTAAAGTTCAAACCTCCATGCCATATAGAAGAATACCCATTTATAATATTTTAAATCTACCCATATATACCATATATTTAATATTTTAATATTTAAATCTCTACAGCAAAATAATTTTTTATATTTTGAAAAGCATTTAGCCATTTCGATTCGACACTTGATTTCTGTACTGCATTCCCAATCTTCATTTGACCAGCTTCCAAGATATTTAAAATTTGACACTCGTTCAAATGGAGGGTTGTTGTTTGTTATTGAAGCTGCTGTGTATGAAATCTTTTTTCTGCTAACTATCATAAATTTTGTTTTAGAAATATTTACTGATACCAGTTAAGCGATAACATAAAATATCTTGCCAGTTGCAAAATGTTAGCCGAAAGTTTTGGGATGCGCGTAGGTTTGAAGGTAAAAACTAAAAAACCAAACATTAAAACAACCGAAGTGGTTTCGTATATATAACCACAGTGTGATAAAAAAAATTGTAGACCCCATTCCATCCAAGATCGCATACTATGTGTAGAAATAAGTTTCAAATAAATATGAACCGAATTTTTATACCCGTGCATACATATATGACATCGGGTATATTAGATTTGCTCCTCCGTTTGTAACGCATCGATCTAGACGAGCTAGATATAGTGTCAAGGGTACGTATCGGCTCAGAATCGAAAAATTAGTCGATCTAGCTATGTGTGTCTGTCCGTCCGTCCGTCCGTGTGTCAGCACGATAACTCAAAAACTAAAAGGGCTAGAGTCTTGAATTTCACACAAAGTCATTTTTAGACAATTTCTAGGTTCCCTATTGTTTTTGGTTAAAATCGGACCAAGGCTTCGGGGAGCTGCCATACAACTTTTTTGCACCAATATGAATTTCTTCAAAACTATTTATACTACGGCGATGAAAATTACACACGGTTAGTTTTATAATGACTCCGGCACTTATATGAAGTTTCAAAATGTTAGGGCCCCATTTTCGGGGGGCTGCCATACAACTTCCTTGCACCAATATGATTTTCTTCAAAACTAATTATACTACGCGGATGAAAATTACACACGATTAGTTATATAATGAATCAAGCACTTATATGAAGTTTCAAAATGTTAGGGCCCCATTTTCGAGGGGCTGCCATACAACTTCTTTGCACCAGTAAGAATTTCTTTAAAAATAATTAGACTACGGGGCTGAAAATTACACACGGTTAGTTATATAATGAATCGAGCACTTATATGAAGTTTCAAAATGTTAGGGCCCCATTTTCGGGGGGCTGCCATACAAAGTTTTCGATTCAAAAACTTTCAATCTAATGAAGCTACAAGGTTAAAATTAAAATTGGGCAGATAAATTAATAGGGCAAGTTACTTGGCAAAGTTGGACATCACTCGGACCTTCGGACTTTTAGGGTGGGCCAATTTTTTTTTTTTTTTGTTTTTTTTTTTTATTTTTTTTTTTTTTTTTTTTTAAGCTAAAGTTATGGGACAATGAATGAAAATTTTGTTTTTTTTTTTTGTGATTTTTTTTTTTGTTAATTTTTTTTTTTTTTTTTTTTTAAGCTAAAGTTATGGGACAATGAATAAAAATTTTGTTTTTTGTTTTGTGTTTTTTTTTTTTTTTGTTAATTTTTTTTTTTTTTTTTTACGTCAAAATTATGGGGTAATGAGTTAAATGTATAAGGGAAGTAAATTACGGTTTATTTTATACACCACAGTGGGTATGCACAGGTATCTAAAAGTTGACAAGGGCAACTATAATCTTCCTCGTTACTTCTTATTTTTATACAACATTTACGAAAAAAACCACTGTTTAGATAATTAAATAAAGGTTAATTAACCACATTATACATATTGTCCCACAATGATATTTATAAAATTGATATTTATACCCGTGCATACATATATGACATCGGGTATATTAGATTTGCTCCTCCGTTTGTAACGCATCGATCTAGACGAGCTAGATATAGTGCCAAGGGTACGTATCGGCTCAGAATCGAAAAATTAGTCGATCTAGCTATGTGTGTCTGTCCGTCCGTCCGTCCGTGTGTCAGCACGATAACTCAAAAACTAAAAGGGCTAGAGTCTTCAAATTCACACAAAGTGATTTTTAGACAATTTCTAGGTTCCCTATTGTTTTTGGTTAAAATCGGACCAAGTCTTCGGGGAGCTGCCATACAACTTTTTTGCACCAATATGAATTTCTTCAAAAGTAATTATACTACGAGAATGAAAATTACACACGGTTAGTTTTATAATGACTCCGGCACTTATATGAAGTTTCAAAATGTTAGGGCCCCATTTTCGGGGGACTGCCATACAACTTCCTTGCACCAATATGAATTTCTTCAAAACTATTTATACTACGCGGATGAAAATTACACACGGTTAGTTATATAATGAATCGAGCACTTATATGAAGTTTCAAAATGTTAGGGCCCCATTTTCGGGGGGCTGCCATACAACTTCTTTGCACCAATATGAATTTCTTCAAAACTTATTATACTACGAGGCTGAAAATTACACACGGTTAGTTATATAATGAATCGAGCACTTATATGAAGTTTCAAAATTTTAGGGCCCCATTTTCGGGGGGCTGCTATACAAAGTTTTCGATTCAATAACTTTGAATCTAATGAAGCTACAAGGTTAAAATTAAAATTGGGCAGATAAATTAATAGGGCAAGTTACTTGGCAAAGTTGGACATCACTCGGACCTTCGGACTTTTAGGGTGGGCCAATTTTTTTTTTTTTTGTTTTTTTTTTTTTTTTATTTTTTTTTTTTTTTAAGCTAAAGTTATGGGACAATGAATGAAAATTTTGTTTATTTTTTTTGTGATTATTTTTTTTTTGTTAATTTTTTTTTTTTTTTTTTTTTAAGCTAAAGTTATGGGACAATGAATGAAAATTTTGTTTTATGATTTTTTTTTTTTTTTGTTAATTTTTTTTTTTTTTTTACGTCAAAATTATGGGGTAATGAGTTAAATGTATAAGGGAAGTAAATTACGGTTTATTTTATACACCATAGTGGGTATGCACGGGTATCTAAAAGTTGACAAGGGCAACTATAATCTTCCTCGTTTTAATTAAACTTTTGTATATTATAGAACAAAATGATTTCACTTTTATTTAATTAAAGATTTTAAATTTTAGTATTTAAAGAAAAATATTTTTTAATTTCATTAAAAATTTTAATTTAAAAGAGTATTTTCTTATTTACAGTATTCTCATATGTGCTATATATATATACATTTCATCTATTTATTCCATTTAAATACATTTATTCTACTTTCTCTATCTCTTACTATCCCCTTAATTTCTCTCCCTTTTTAATTTTCTTAATTTAATTTTTCCGGATGACGACATTTTCTTTATGACTTAATTTTCAAGAAGTACAAATTAAAACATACACTAATTTTAAGTTTTTTTTTTATATCAATTTTGTACTTGAGAATTTTTTTTCATTCATTGAAAAATTTTTAAACCGGTGATTTTCAAACTGTTTTTGTATTGTTGATCTGGTATTAATAGGTATCCCCGGAATGTATCTTTATATCTTTATATTTTTGTCTTTTATTTTTTTTTTTTTACGAGGGAATGGAAAGCTCGAAAGCCACTCATTGAAACTATGCGGTGTTTCACAAATGTACAGTTTGGTTACTGGGATGAGGATATGGAAGGATTTAGGATTATGGTAGAAGTTATTTTGAGTATCTGGATTAGGTTTAATAGGTTTAAAATAAATTTCTAATTACGATTCTCCGGAAAGCATTTAAGGTATTATAAACCACCGCAAGTTATTCATAATTTCTAACAGCAAGAATCAAAATTAACTCTTTTTGGGCATGTTTTTGATAACAAATTCTGAAAAATATAATATATTTATTGGTTGGCTTTTTGGAGATTGCAGATCTTTGCATTATTAAATGTAACTATTCTACAAGTTCATAATTAAGTCAAAACTCTGTTTCTAAACAACTGAGCAGCATTTTATCTGGCTTTAATGGATAGTTCTTAATAGTTTTCCGAAGAATTTTCATTAAACAATATGCTTTTGACATATGAACTTTGCGGCGGTCGCATTTGGAGTTCTGTATTGTAAAAGTTAACTCTTGGTAGAAAGTGAATTAGGTATCCGGGCTCTCTGTAAACAACTACGAAGTCAAAAAGTAATCAATACAAATTTGTATTATTGTTATCCTCCCATTGATTAAGCAAATGTCAAAATGACATTTTGTCATACTAGTATGGTGAATTCCATATATATTTGTGGTGAAATAAAATCCTATGACTTTTACCACTAATTTTTGTTTTGTTTTCATAAGTTTGAGATATTCTACTTTATACCGTTATCATACCATATAGGAGAAGGATATAGATATATAGTTGATAAACATCTTAATCCGAAGAACATGAAATGTATTTTGTTGTTTTTTTTTTTTACACTTTTTAATTAAAAACCGTAATTTTCACCTCAATAACAAAATGTGTTTTTGTATTTGTTTGAATTTTTTTCTGAATCCTTCATGTTGTTTGCTTTTTTTTTTAAGAGCCTTTTAATTTTTCGATTATCCTGTTTCAGAAATTAAACTAAAGAGTTTGATTTTTTGTTTGTTTGTTGGTTTGTGTGTTTTTGCAATTTAATAATTAAACAATTTGAAAAAAATATATATATATATGTATTAAAATTCTTAAACTAATTGTAACATAATTAAAATATCTGGATTTTCCATAAAAAAAGTGTTCTGGTTTTAATTAAACTTATACAAATAATAAAAAATATCAAAGTTTTTCTTTAATGTGAGTGCTAATGGGAGTCACTATAGATCAACATAAGTTTTTGTGATATTTAAATGGGTTAAGCTTTACAATTTCTAAAATTATATGAAATATATAAAATATAATTTTTAAGAATGTAAATAGATTTAGATTAGCTTATTTATACTTTTGGTAAATTAAAAACAGGGAAATCTTTAAACAATAAAATAATGAAGAACAGTTATAATACGAAATAGTAAAATTTTGAAGATTTAACATTATTATACAACATAAAATACATTAACCGATATATAAACTACAAAAAGGTCAACCACATAAGGTCTATATTATGATCTACATACTTTCAATTTCATTAACTATATTATAAAGTATTAGACTAAATATCAAGGATAAGAGTATGTGTAAATGAAATGATAATTTTCTGAGAACTTGTGGCGAGGGATGAAGTGAATAATTTTTAACTTATTTGTACGTCTGGATGAGATTCTTTTTTTTTTTCCTGTTTTTAACCGCTGGAGGAGCATAGAGTTTCCACAAAGCTTCTGTATTCGAGGCTCTGTTTCCGTTTCGTTAATCGTTTTGTTCAGTAAGCTAGATGATTGATCTGCTGTAGCTATTCCACATAATTTTCAATCTCACGTCGCCTTGTTGAAAAATCGACGCCAAGATTCTCCGCAACATGTCACTGCGATTTTGCATACCCCTATCTCTTGGCGTACAGAATAGTTAATACAGAAGTTCAGTAACATTTATGGACGGAAGAGTTAATTTGAACTAGATTTATGAAGTTAGGAACTCCTTCATTATTCGTCACTTCAAAAAGTGGAACAGGGAATTCTAATTCTAAAAAATGTTATTGGGACTCACATAATGCTAGTAATTTAAGAAAGAAGTCAGTTTTTACCTTACTAATATCGCATTCAATCCTTAAATTCAAAGAAACATCCCTTCCAACCTTATTTCAAATCCTTTGTACTACACACGCAATTCAGGTAATTGTACCACTATTCTGTTTAAAGAGGAAATGATTTTTGGGAATCTTTTATTATTCCATTGTTAGTTTTAACCATAAAGGTTGCAAGTGTAACAATGTGTAAACATGTGTAGCCATAGTAACTATGTATGTGTAACAGAGCCTGGAAAATTTATCTGTAGAGACAAAAGAGATGTTAATTATTACGTTTAACAGTATAAGATCCTACATCCTCCCAAGTTAGTTGATAACCAAATTATATAGCTTCAGATTTTCAAAAATTATTGAAGAAATTTATTAGGACCAATATTTATTCAATAAAATGTTTCGAATTTCCAATCATTTATCATATTGTAATCAAATTTTTCTGTTAGTTATGTATAACACTTTCATAACACAAGTATAACACTTTCCAAATAATCTAAATTTAATTATGAACTTTTGTTACATTGTTTTTCATAAGTGTTTTTAAATCCTAACATTTAATTAGAATTAAGTACTTATTTTGTTCGTAGGTAGCTTTTCCTTTTCGTAAATCATCAAAGTAATCTGAATCATAGAAATCTATTTGTATACAATCATTAATAGTGATAAAATCATTGTGACTTTTATATTCCACAACTATCAAATGTTAAAAAAATATTTACAAAATTTTAATGTCATTTTAGCATGATTTTTTTTTTTAAAGAAAAACCAAAAAAAGCAACATCAATGAAAAGCAAAATTTTTCATTAAGTAACTATTTAAAAAAAAAAACTTGTAGTGAGTATCTGCAGATACCGCAACATCACATTACTCAAACCTTACTTATATCGGATGTTTTAATTTTTTTTTTGTTTTTTGTTTTTTTGGCATTAAAAACCAAGGAGTGTCACTTAGGGAAATGAAGATAGTAAATATAAAAAGAGTAATAGTGAAAGAGACAGAATATAAAGAAAGAATACAAAAAAAAAAAGAAAAACTAATATTGTCAAAGTGGGTCCACACCTGTACATCAATTACATTTTAATATATACAGAGGTGGTATTTTATATATATTATAGAAAAGTTCAAAATTTTATAATATTATGAATCCTAATATCAAATAAAATCTGAATGAACCATTTTATGCAGTGAAATAACCATATTATTATAGTGTAAGTTCTCGATTGTCTATATTGAGGAGAAAATGGTAGGGTATATGTGTGTATATAGTTTTTTTTGAAGAACCAAAGAATGTTTTTATTTTTCTAATTTAAGCAAAATGTAATGTTCATCAGGTGTAGTTTATTACAAGTTTTTGGACAAAATATTTTAAATCGATTAGAGTAAAGTTTATGAGAGAGAATATGTTTTTAATAGTGCTGTAAGTAATTTTTGGCAGAAGATGATTATGTTTCTAATATTTTTAGAATATTAAGTAGTTCAGAGTATCATGTAGGATATATGAATGAAAGATTCCAAAAAAGGTCACTATTACATATTTTTGATTTTATATAATAAATATGTAAATATAACGTGCTTTTCAATATGTTTTTTTTTTTTGTAATTATATGCTGGATTGCTTGTTTGATATTTATTCCCTTTGGTAAAGCCAATTTAATTAAGTAAAAACTAAATATGTAGAGTTATTTGTCTTTACAACACTACTAGACTCATCAGTAGCTAGTGTTAAGTTGAAATTGCTTAGACAACTGCTGTATGACTATTAGTCAAAATAGTATACTAAATTTGCAATTACGTTTGTGACGCAGAGAAGGAGGGGGGTTAGATATACTCAAGTGTATGGATCGGATCAGAATCGAAAAATAAATCGATTTAGCGATGTATGTCCGTCCGTCCGCCCGTCTATCCTTCCGGCTCGTTTAATTTTAAATTTGATGTTCAAGTACTTAAATGAAATTGACTAAATCATTTCTTTTAGTACTCCAAATATAACAACCAATATGTTTTCTGCGTTTTAAAATGTCTATTTAATTATGGGTTTGTAATTTTTCATAGCACTTTAATTTTACTTGAGTTCATATAGGCTCCACAATCTACTAATTTAGGATAGGTATAAATTAACTATTTTATATTGAAAGCATTTTTCTGGGAAAACTGATGTGCACATATCTACTGGAAAGCAAATTCATTTAAGTACTTGGGATAAATATGATGAAATTTGACTTTAAGGTGTTGAAGTTTTTTATATTTCTAAAGAATCTTCTTTGTTTTATCACTTAAATTTAAGTTTTAAACTTTTGTAAAAATTTAATAGTCTCTGTTATGTAAGGTACGATTTCTTTTTAATTCTCAACTCAGTAGGTGACAATGAATTGATTTTGCTGCTAAATTATCTCTTACAGGTTATTGGTAATTTTTGTAGCATTCTACGGTAGAGTCAATATAAAACAATTTGTGAAAATTTTTGTAATATATATGTAGCTACATATATTGACTATTTATTTATTTTTTATTTATTTGTAGTACCAGATAATTGTAAATTATGCCTGATAATATTAATCATTTGCCTATTTTGACATTTGGACTTCTTAAAACAATATATTTTTTATTAGATATGATCCAACCAAGATTTAAACCCGAAACTTTTCTTTTGAAGATGCATATAGTATATATTTTATAATATATTTTTTTGTAATATATGAATTTTTAAATACATATGTGAAATATTTATAAAATCTATTCTAAAAAATTTTAAAAATTTTAAAAATTTATTCTAAAAATATTAATAAATTCTTTAATTTTCTTTCAGGTAAGTTTTACAAATTATATAAATTTAAATATAAATTGTCCAACCATAATTTTAATGGAACCAAGCAAGTAAGCTAAAGTCTATTTCATTCTAGAAATTTTTATATAATGCCTCAATTAAAATAATTTTTACTTGAAAACTAAAATTGCTGTCACACCTTAATTAAAAATAATAATTTTTATGCCTCCACAGTAAAACTTTATTACAAAATAATATAATAATAAAAAAATAAAACGGTATATCATGCAATTTAATATTTCTTTTTAAATAAAATAAAAATTTATTATCAAATTAAAAAAAAATAAAAAATAAATAATAAAAATGAAAAACAAATTTGTATATTTAATATTAGATTTCAATTAATGTTAAGCTGAGATTCAAACTCAGTAGATTATTTTTGACATTAAATACTTCTAAACAGTTGGTTTAATTTCTTTTTATATCAGTGACAGTTCTTCTTTTATACATATACCATATATTATAACAGTTTATTTTTATTATTTTTGTTGTTGTTTTTTTATTTTATTTAATTTTTTTTTTATAGCCGTATGACTATATAGTCCAAGGGTATAATAAATTTGCCATTACGTTTGTGACGCAGAGAAGGAGGGGGGGTAGATATAGAATCAAGTGTATGGATCGGATCAGAATCGAAAAATAAATCGATTTAGCTATGTATGTCCGTCCGTCCTTCATCACGATAACTAAAAAAGTAAAGGAGCGAGGATTATGAAATTTTCACAAATTCGTTTTTATGCAAAAACCGGAATCGGTATTTAAATCCAGCCAATTTGGTCCACGGGTTCGAGAACCTGCCATACAACTTCTATTTTTATATGAGCAATACTCTACACCTAATAAAGCTGAATGTTTGAAATTTTACTAAAAGTAATTAACCGGATGATATAATGTATATGTTACTGTCATACGGGTATCCCAGAGTTGACAAAGTCTACTCTACTACACTCTTCCTCGTTTTTGTTTTGTTTTTGTGTAATGTCCGAAAAATGACAACCTATTTATTATTTTATATAACTGTTATTTAATTATATAACCGTTATATTTTTTAATTGTATTTTTCCGTAATGTCTAATTGTATTTTTGTTGTTGTTGTTTATTGCCTTGATTATGACATTTAAAAAAAGTCCAGAACTTGAACATCTTGAGTAGATCTTTTCAATTATTTTCATACTATTTTGAAATTTAATACTGTTGTGGAACTTGTCTTCCATGTGTTAAGATATTTGTATGTAATTTACCCTATACGTATTGTAATTAATCTTTGTTATTAATATTGTTCTTCTATTCTATACTAAACGATTATAACTGTTTTTATTTCAAACACAAGTTCATGGGATTTGTCTTGTTTTTTTGGTTGGTTGATTAACAATTAATATTGAATTAATAAAAATGTTTGTATGAGTGTGCTTTAATAAAATATAATATAGTATGGTAATGCCATATGATATAAATTTACATCAAAGAAAAATAATTTGTATCATGCAATACAGGAAAACAAAATAAAAAATGTTAATATATGTTTTTTCATTGTCATTCTTTAAATATCACGTGACATGATATAAAAACATTAAGATTAAAAAAAATTTTATTATGATTTATTTTTTTTGAAGGTCTTATACAATTAAATAATATATATAAATAAATAGATCTAGATTAATATATAAATGTTTTCATTTAGTGTTAATGACAGGTAGCTTTCCTTTTGTTGTACTATTTTTTTATAGGAAAAATTATACTACAAAGGAAAATAGATATTGATTTTCTTAGTATCGAATTGAAGATAGTTTCAGTTTTAATTAAAATTTATATCAATTGGAAAATTTTTCAATATTTCTGCAGAAATTTAGGTTTTTTTGACGTAAGAAGTTCAAATAGTTGTCACACAATTTTTTTATGCGTATTCAAGTTTTGATTTGTGATTTTTTTTATATATATATATAAAAGCGATTGTTTGTTTGTTTGTACCGTTTGTAGCTCCCAAACTGCTCAGCCGCTTACCAAGAAATTTTACATATATTTAGATTTTTTGGTTACGGGGATTGTTTCTGAGAAAACCATTTTGCTCTAACGGACCGCCAAGTTGGAATGTAATGCAAGTATTTGAACTTTTTTATTCTAAAATTTAAAACGGTTTGACGGACTAACTTCAACTAACACGTTGGTCTTTGAAAATGACGTTGACTCTAATAACAGACGTGGAATTTGTTGACCCATATTGGTACGACGATTAATCTAAAAAATAGTTTGGTAACCTATTGCGTTAACCTATTGCGTAACAATTTATCATATGTTAATTTTTGTGTTTATGTACCGGGTATTATTTAGTATTTTATAAAACTGCGGAATACTTGTTTTCAGATTCAGTCTTAACTTTCGAAATTCTGTAAATTATGTTTAACTGCTTCTCCTAATTGAGAATCTAACGTGTATATATTATGAACATATAAATATTCTGGAAAAAGCGGCAATCCTGATTTTGAATCCAACTGTAAAATCTCTCCTAATTCAGATTCTTATGTATATATATATAAATATTCTGGAAAAAGCGCACAATTCTAATTTTCATTGTGGTTTTTTTGAAAGTTTGAATTTTTCTTTTAAATCTCCATTTGAAACTGCGATATTTCAAAAACGGTAGCACCGATTCAGATAAAACAAGATGTATATTTAAGTCAGCATTATGTCCTACAATTTTGTAGAAAATGGTTATAGTTTACTGTCTAACAGGAAAAATATAACAGTTTAATTAAAATACTATAAAATGATAGGAAAATTTTAGTGAAATGCATTTTTCGACCACTTAATGGCGGCATCACCACTAATAATTTATAAATTCAAATATTTTAGATATAAGGTACCGTTATGTGGTGATGTCATCTTAATAACTAGCTTAAAATTAATATTTAAAAAAAAAACCCGGATTATCCGGTACTCAATATGATTTTATTATGTTTTACAGTATACCCCTTCTTCGTTATATAGAATTAATAGTCTTTAAATAACAAATAAACATTTCCTAATTTATATTAAAATATCCCATTAAAATCTGTCCAATATAAAATACGCCTTAGATAATTATTTCATCTATATAAAATATTATTTAATATTATCCATAAATTAGATCACATTATTTCCTCAAATGCATATATCCAGGGAATAGAATTACATTTCACCTGCCAGACGTATTAAAATATTATTATAAATAGTGTTAACATGTATTAATAAAATAAAAATTGAAATTATACATGAGTTAATATATCATATTAACACAATTTTGTACTTGAACAAATTCAAATTATCATATAAATCCTATTAATAGTAAATGTGAATGATAGGATTTAAAAATCATATTAAAGAAATTACTTTCAAATAAATTGTATTTATATTGATAATTAATCACTTAGACTATAAAAATAAAGTTATAGGGGATTAATTTAATGTATGTGTTCATTATATATTAAAATTAAGAATCACTTGATTATCATTATTGTTGTATAAGTGATATGTATGATTATAATACACACCAGTGAATGTCAAAATTGTGTCTGAGGGGTTCACGGAGTTGATTAACTTTAAAAAAATTTGACAAGACTTGTAATGAAAAAATAATTGTAATATTTTTTAAATAATATCTAAAATAATAATAATTTAATTAGTTATTAGCGTAGACTGGTTTAAGTTACAAATAATTTAATGTCAAATGTCATTCAACTGGGAAAAACACAAGCGTTTAATAAGCGTTAAAAGTAATATATCTAAATCCAAGAAGTAAATAAATTTTGCAAAGAAGACACTTTAATTACTTTTAAAAGTAGTTAGGAGTATATGTTAGTTAATTTATAATTACTTGATTATTCTATTATTTAAGTACAAAATATTAATTAGAGTTCTTATAATAAGTGTAGTTAATTTTATGATTAAATCATAATAAAAACTTGTCACAATTAGTTCTCTAGTTAATAAGTTAAGTGGTATTGAATATATTTAATATTCAAAAAATTACCAATTTTAAAGTTTTAAAAAAAACAGCAAATGAAATATAAATTTCATTTAATAGCGAATGTATTTAGACATAATTACATGCCAACACCAGCATTCTATTTTTTTGAATTAAAAAAACTTTCAAAAAGGAGTCACATTGATTCACACTCTTCCATCCAAAAATATTGGACTGCTCAGTAGGTAATACTAATTTTATAATTTAAATTTAATTTAATATACATGCCAGAAATTTAGATCGTTAGAAAGGTTAAAAACACACCTAGATCATGCTTCAAATCTTTTATTTAATTTAAGTTACCTAAAGAGCAGGTGTGCTTAGACTTTTCTCGATAAAGATCGATCCAAACTGAAAATATAATGCAAAATCGACCAAAAGTATCTATACTTAATTCACAATATTTTTTTATATTCTGTTCATAAATAGATATTTATATAATAATTAGTGAATTTAATATTTATCCTCCAATGTTGACGCATGGCATTGCATGTTGTTAGCAACTTGCTCAATTAATTGCATGAAATTGGTTACGGCTAAATGTAAACACATTTCTTGACAAATGTTCATCTG